>CM019066.1:364900902-364903402 GCA_009667805.1 Leptobrachium leishanense
TGTCTGAGCTGAAACTTCAGTACCCACATCTGACAAATCTTTTCTCAGTTCCTCAGCAGTCACACGGGGACTTTTCTCCACTCTACGCTTCAGGTAGCGCACAGCAGTCGAAGTTAGCATCTTCTTCTTTCTGCCACGACCAGGTAGCGTTTCAACAGTGCCCTTTGCCTTGAATTTGCGAATGATGCTTCCTATGGTCTCTCTTGGTATGTTTAACATCTTTGCAATCTTCTTATAGTCATTGCCCTTCCTGTGAAGAGTAATCACCTCTTCTCTTGTCTTCCTGGACCATTCTCTTGACTTCACCATGTTTGTAACCACACCAGTAAATGTCTAGAAGGAGCTGAGTATCACAGTCATTTTAAAGCTGCCTAATTGGTGCTTATTATGCTTTATTGCTGCTCCGTGACATCCACAGGTGTTTTCAATACCTGATTGAAAACACTTGAATGAACCTCTGTTCTTCAGAGTGGTAGTCTTTAAGGGATTGAATAATTGTGTCAATGAAGAATTCGCAAAAGAAACATTCACTACTGTATTACAAAACCAATTGATGTCATTTTAGTTGCATATGGTTCTTTAAAAAGTCCTTGTAGGATTTCATTCTGAATACAATTACAAATGTACACTAAATTCCCTAAAACCCTTTACAGCATTGGGGGTTGAATAATTTTGAACACAACTGTATCTATCTATCTATCCCTCTATCTATCTATCTATCTATCTATCTATCTATCTATCTATCTATCTATCTATCTATCTATCTATCTATCTATCTATCCTCTATCTATCTATCTATCTATCTATCTATCCCATATCTATCTATCTATCTATCTATCTATCTATCTATCTATCTATCTCATATCTATCTATCTATCTATCTATCTATCTATCCCATATCTATCTATCTATCTATCTATCTATCTATCCCTCTATCTATCTATCTATCTATCTATCTATCTATCTATCTATCTCATATCTATCTATCTATCTATCTATCTATCTATCTATCTATCTATCTCTATCTATCTATCCCATATCTATCTCATATCTATCTATCTATCCCATATCTATCTATCTATCTATCTATCTATCTATCTATCTATCTATCTATCTATCTATCCCATATATATCTATCTATCCCTCTATCTATCTATCCCTCTATCTATCTATCCCATATCTATCTATCTATCCCATATCTATCTATCTATCTATCTATCTATCTATCTATCTATCTATCTATCTATCTATCTATCTATCTATCTATCTATCTATCTATCCCTCTATCTATCTATCTATCTATCTATCTATCTATCTATCTATCTATCTATCTATCTATCTATATCTATCTATCTATCTATCTATCCCTCTATCTATCTATCCCTCTATCTATCTATCTATCTATCTATCTATCTATCTATCTATCTATCTATCTATCTATCTCATATCTATCTATCTCATATCTATCTATCTATCTATCTATCTATCTATCTATCTATCTATCTATCTATCTATCTATCTATCTCTATCTATCTATCCCATATCTATCTCATATCTATCTATCTATCCCATATCTATCTATCTATCCCTCTATCTATCTATCTATCTATCTATCTATCTATCCCATATCTATCTATCTATCTATCTATCTATCTATCTATCTATCTATCTATCTATCTATCCCATATCTATCTATCTATCTATCTATCTATCTATCTATCTATCTATCTATCTATCTATCTATCCCATATCTATCTATCTATCTATCTATCTATCTATCTATCTATCTATCTATCTATCTATCTATCTATCTATCTATCTATCTCTCTATCTATCTATCTATCTATCTATCTATCTATCCCATATCTATCTCATATCTATCTATCTACAGTTGTGTTCAAAATTATTCAACCCCCACTGAAATTGAGTGTTTTGGCCATTTTGACATTGATTTTGATCATTCAGTCATCTTCCTTACAATTAAATCAAAGAGGCACGTGTAGGTCAGACAAATATAACATAACATTTATAATGAAATAACCACAAATGTCTTTTCTGTGCTCACATCATTATCAGTTTTATTCAACCCCCAAGTGACATTCAATCTTAGTACTTAGTACAACATCCTTTTACAGTTATAACAGCTTTTACACGTGAAGCATAGCTTGACACAAGTGTCTTGCAGCGATCTACGGGTATCTTCGCCCATTCGTCATAGGCAAAAGCCTCCAGTTCAGTCACATTCTTAGGCTTGCGCACTGCAACTGCTTTCTTTAAGTCCCACCAGAGGTTCTCAATCGGATTTAAGTCAGGTGACTGCGATGGCCACTCCAAAATGTTCCAGCCTTTAATCTGCAACCATGCTCTAGTGGACTTGGAGGTATGCTTGGGATCATTGTCCTGTTGAAAGGTCCAACGTCCCCCAAGCCTCAGGTTTGTGACGGACTGCATCACATTGTCATCCAATATCTCCTGGTAATGAAGAGAATTCATGGTACCT